>MVJL01011116.1:0-40600 GCA_002156465.1 Macrocentrus cingulum | reverse complement strand
TATCAAATAATAGGACATAAAATTTTCTACAAAAAATGTCGAATGCAATTTTTTCATATTTTAATTTATTTGTAAGATATTTTGAAAAATATGAATTTTAAAAAAGAAAATACACAAATTCCTCAAAAACTGGAGGAGTTACAAAAAAATTTATTGAATATTTTTTGTAGTAAATTCAATTTTAATTCAATTAACAGGAATAACATTTTTTGTTATCTTGCATATTTCCAAAGTTATCAGCAAAAAACTAGAAAAAATTGTGAAAATCTCAGGATATTCAAAGGATAAACTTTTGGGGAAAAAATATGAAAAACTTTTTTTTCATTGCAATCAAAGTTCCTGAAACTCATTCTAAATATATTTTTACATGAGTGTGTCATACCTCTGTCTCAGGTGACTGAACAATGAGCGAAGTCCTGGGTGGCTTCTCGGGTGGTACCTTCTTCAGGGTGCCGGCGAACGTGACCCCGCTGACAGTGGAGCCGGAGGTGGCAGTGGCCGCGCCCGACGAGGCATTCTCCGGCACGTCTGCCTGGCACACCAATCGATACTGTAGCGAGCCACGTGGCCCGTCACTCCTTTCGAATTGCGAGTTGCTTGGCAACGGAATTTGCGAACTTCGCTCCGACTCGGAGGACTCGTGCTGGACTCGAGGCGACAGTCTATCGGCCTGGCATATCTGGCTTTGAAAGCTCGCCGGAAGATAACTCGACAGTCGATGAGAATGATGCTCGCTGGACTTGTCTAGCGTCTCGAGAACGTGCTCGGGCAGAGAATTAAGTTGGAGATGGTGGACGTCTGAAAGGCTAGTTTTTTGCGGAAAATCTTGGCGAAGAGTTTTTTCCGCAGCCTGCCGATCCTGCAAGCACTGAAATCTGACTTGAAGGTCGTTCTGCTGATGCTGATACTGAGCCACCTGATCCAGCAGATGATTTTGATTTTGCAAGCACTGCAGCCTCGCTTGCAGATCGCTCTGTTGTCGCTCAAACTGACTGAGCTTCTGCGACAAAATATCCAAGCTCTGCTGATTCTGCAACTGCTGCTGAGAGTGACTTATATCCTGTGTTTTATCCGTTGATTCAGCCTGTGCTTGGAGATTCTCAGCTTGGCTCTTGCTGTGCGACAAGTTTGCCGAAGTGTGGCTCTTTTTGTGACTGTGAATTATGTGATCACTCTGCTCAAAAGTCTTTTGAGGATTTTCCGTAAAGTCTGTAACAACTGTTAGTAGAGTTTTACTGTCAAGTTTGGCCTCACTTAGCGCGGGAAACTGATGGCAAAGATTTGGACTAGCACGCTGTGATGAAGTGGTACTGATCGTTGGCATAAGATTAGCCACGGATCCTGTGGTGGGCTGTTCATCAAAATCCTTGCGTGACAGCTCCATGTGTTTTGTCAGGTCGGCACTAACGTGACGCAGGTGTCGACGCTGCTCCATTATCGTGCTCTGACTGATGTTAGGGACAGGTTGGAAAGCAGTTTGTGGAACGCGCGTGTCCTTAACGCGCTCCTCTGTGATTATTCTGGCCTCACGTCGCTCCTCCGACTGATTGCGAGACCGCGGACTAGTAGTGAAAACCGTACCCTGATGGATGCTCCTTTCGGAATCTTGTCGTTGGCGCTGTTCCGCCCAAATTGCCAGTTCCTGTCGTGTTTTTTCAAAATTCTGGGTAGAAAATGATGGACTTTTCTGCGCGGCACGTTCAGCAGATGGATCCCGAACTGGCATAAACGGCATTGGCGAGCGTCTCACATCTTCCATTCGTTTTGGATCGATTGGCATTGGCGATCGTCGATGTTCCTCAAAATAATCCGACCGTCGATTTTCCGCAGAACCGGCCGAACGCTGGTTGGGACTAACGCTGCCCCACTCGGGTTTCCGATCTGATCCAGCGACCTTGCGACTGTCTCGACCGTCAAATGTCATCGAAGAAACCCGTAACACCGGCTCAACCCTCCGCTGATCATTCACCATTGTCTGCGCACCCTCGGGCCACTTCTTCTCCCCTAAACTCGGCTTCACATCGCCCGGAAAGGTAAATGTAATTGTGTCATTGCGCCGGGGGAAGCTCGAAGTAACATCAACTGAAATCGACTTACGATGCTCGGCACGGGAGACATAGAGCGCACACTCATTAGCCATGGTATCGACCATTTTCTCGCGCGTTGAGGGGTCGCCGTTTGTGTCGACAAACAGACCGTCCTGCCGAGTGCGAGGGGGCTGATTAACCGAAGCAAGAAATACTCGACTGTCGGTTGTAGACGCAGGAGCACCAGTTACCATCATACTTCCCTCAGTTGTGACTCCTTGGCAGGGAGGCTCGTATTTAGGCGGAACTCCGGGTGTTTTTCCACAGGATCCATCAGCAACTGGAGGCTTGCGAAGAACCGAATCACACGTGATTTTCGAGTTTACCCGCGGTGGTACCATCGGTTTCGGCCCGCGGTTAACTCCTCTGTCCGATGCAATGACGTTTTGGGCGATGGGTTGAATTATCGGTTGAGCCTGATACTGAGTCATGTCCTGCGAGTATCGCTGTGGGTTTGGCGACGCTTGTTGGCTATAGGGCTGGCCTGGATACATGGCGTGCGGGTGGTAGGTTAGTGGGTTCATCATCGCCTGAGGGTACTGGCTGTAAGAGTACTGCGGCGGACCGGAGAATTGACCGTAGCTCTGCGGCGCCGTTGATGGCTGCGCGGTCATAATGACGCTGGAGTAAAAAGGCGGTTGTGGACTGGCAGACTGCGATGGTAATTGCGAACTGTGCTGCACGGTGACATAGCCACCACTGGCGCCGGTGAATACTGGGTTACCTGGACTCTGAGTGTGGGCATAGAGCGCGGAATCTCTGTATGTGACATCTCGCGTCACGTAACCAACGCGATCGTTGTACTGAGCTGCTTGCTGCGAGTACATTTGCTGCGAACGGACTTCAAACTGACCGCGAGCTTGCGGATACTGACTCTGATCAGCGGCGTAATCCGGCACAAAGTGTGGCTGCGACTGGATGGGCAATGTCTGCGTAGCAGTTTGCGATACGTTAGTTCGGTCTGTGGGCGGCTTGTCTGATGGGTACTGCTGGACAGTAAGTAGGTGACGCTCCTCTGTTGGCTGGCCGATAACCGACTGTCTTCGGGTAGCCGCTGGATACATGCCAGCTTGTGAAACAGGATAATCCGCGGTCGGAACTTCGACTTTGGCAGGATATTGCTGAGGACGTGACGCGGGCGGAAGGATCGATTGACTTCGCTCGTAGTCCAGCATCCGGTTCTCGAAGCCGTTTGACAAGTCCCTCTTTTCCGACCTTTTGATGCCATTCCGATCAGGTTCCACCGCCTTCTGTTCGTCTCCTACTGGACCCGGCACCTCGCCCTGGCTTGCAGCCTTTGGCTCGGATGCTGACTGCGACATTGCGGCCCCCACCGACGGCCTTCCGCCGATGTAGCCGAGAATACGCCCCAATCCGCACACTGTGGCGGCTTACGAGGCACTCGCAAGAATTTATCTTGACGACATAAACGACTCGCCACTTTCGCAGCTTCTTCTTTCTCGCTTTCTCCCTTGCGATCCGTTTTCAGTTCGATAGCTCTCTCATCGATTTCTCCTTGCAGTCTGCGGCCAGATGCTTTCGTAAGATATCTGGTTTGTCTACTCGAAGACAGATACCGAGGTAGAAATTCAATTGGATAAAATTTCTGAATTGTCTATCCCTTAAATTATTATTCTCTGGCTCCTTGTGCGCCTTCGTTTCACAGTCACGTTTTGTCTAGTGAGAGGATCTTGAGAAAAGTGCTTTTTACAATGAGGATTGAGAGTTTCATGCTTTTGTATATATCAACAATTCTCTGCTAATGCCTTTCAATCTTTCAGTTTTCAAGATAAGTCTTTAATGCTGTGCAATCTAGTTTGATTTTAATTACAGAGTTTCAATCGTTATCATTTACTGCTTGATGGTCATTCAATTCAGTGCTAGATTGTATTCGTCATCAATATCATGTGTCTAATCTGTGTGATGGCGGAAATTACTTGAATTTCATTTACTGCTTGATGGTCATTCAATTCAGTGCTAGATTGTATTCGTCATCAATATCATGTGTCTAATCTGTGTGATGGCGGAAATTACTTGAATTACAAATGAAATTAATGCAGAATTTAGCGTCAAATGCTCGGTGTTATGTGTGTGTTTGTGTTAAATTAAAAATAAGCTTTTGTTCATCATGTTTCTAGTATTTTTGCTAACATAAAAATCAAACGAATTTCAATTTCTCCTTTATGTGTGTGTTTGTGTTAAATTAAAAATAAGCTTTTGTTCATCATGTTTCTAGTATTTTTGCTAACATAAAAATCAAACGAATTTCAATTTCTCCGGCAGTAGGATTACTTTTTTATTCGTCAAAGTGCACAATAATTTTCGTGTTTGGTTTTATAGAAACGCTAGAATTTTAACGTGTCTCGTTTTACGTTAGTTGCCTTGCTCAATTCTAAATCCCCACCGAGTCCAGCACTCCGTCAATTTTACTACCGGGATCCATCTATTTCACCAACAATTCGGCCGGGCATTCTCGTCGCGTGGACACACTCCGACTCCACCTCGTTGACGATGCTTTCAATTAACGTCCCAGCCACGCCCGAACGAGTTTATCTGCAAAATAACAAACGTTTGCGTTGCGCGTAACACTGCCCGCTAACTGTTAGAGCTTCCTCGCGTTGCAGCATTGATGTATTTTATCTGTAGTCAGACCTGATACTCATTCCTCAATCCAACGTATCAAGCTACAAAATCTATAGCTGCCCAGCTATCGATATTAATTAAAAAATATTGTTCCACTCCATGCCAATAAATCTAACTCCTCTCATGGAACCTTCGATCTATAATACAAGAAAAAAATATCCTACGCCAAATGAAATTCACATTTGACAATTTTTAAATTAATCGCTGCTGTAAATTCCGCGCTGGCTCAATCCACGGATGGCTTGTTCACTAATCCAATCGCCAAGAGTTTGATAATGTTGCGGATCTCCTAATATCGGGCCTTGCAGAGCTTCGGGATGAACGAATATCCCGGTAGTTATCTGACTATAGGTTTGATCCTATATATCTATTCACTCGCGTAACCAAGTCCCGGTCAAAATCCCAATTAATCACCGGAACCACTGATCTATCGATCCTGCGCAGCGACGGTAATGGTAATGGTAATTTCACCGTTATATGCGTCATCTGTCAACCAACGAGATTAGTATATATCACGTTGTCTTTGACGGGCGAACGTACATCATTTCCGTTTCCACTTTCTCAAAATAATCCAGTTCTAAAATTATTCCCAGCATGACACCAACTTATCGATTATTTCAACTAATCCAACTATTGCACGTACAACTAAAATTCAGACTTTAAAAAGGCCTAAATTTAATTTTTTTTAGTCTAGAAATGAATGGATAGAATTAATTAATTAAATAATTTTTCTGATTTTTAGGAATTCTTGTTGTGAAAAAATTAATTGTAAGAAAAATTAAAGTCATAATTTAAAATATCGTTTTATAATAATTTTTTTAGCTAAAACGTGTAAAAACTAAGAAAACACGTCTTTCGTCAAAAAGTTTCAAACATCTTAATTGTTAAATATCTTGATAAAAATCAGAGTTTGATGAATTTTATAAGAGACCTTTTTTGTAGCTAATAAAATTCTCTACAAAAAAGCCTTCTTGAGAGAAATTTCTATCTTCAATAGTTTTGAATATATTTAGATTTTAAAACAGATATATAATTTTGTATATAGGACCTTTTGTTTTTTCACACACTATCTAGCAATTCTGACTTTTTTTTTTTTTGCATAAAGAGTTGAAAATGAAAAAATCAATTAAATATGACAGATCATCAAATGTATTAAAAATTTTTCTCAATATTTTGCATTTTTGAAGCTATTTTAGTACTACCGTGAAAAGACCTAATTTTTTAACAGTTCATATTAGTGTCTAAAAAATCCACAGAATCCGTGAAAAAATGACGCATTTTACTCACTAGTAAAAAAAAAACGCACTTTACACACGGATTTCAGCACTGAAAAAATCAACCACTTTATGGCAGCTCAAGACTAAAAAAAAAAAACAAGTTTTCTAGACTTGGGTTGCAAAAAAAAAATGTTTTTCAAACCCAAATTTTATTAGTTTCTTCAAACACCCCATTTTGCCCAACATTCCCCCCAAAAAAAACCCAAGATTATTAGATACATTTCCAATATTCTTAATAATCACTCGATGTTTGCGTAGAAATTCTAGTCTCCCGAATTCATATTTGCACTGAAAATTCATCTTCCTATCTGTACATCCAATTTAATCCAACATATACTGCGTGGAAGAATGGGATATACCTTGCACAATATAGATGAGATCTTCTGAAAGCTCAAACAAAGATTCCAATCTTGTTTTTGCTGCTGATGGTGGAATATTTCCTATAGATATAGAGCGACAAGAAGTTTTAGACGGCAGCTATTTTAACAGGCAAAAATTTTCGACAACGAGGGAAGGGTGGCTCTTCATACGACCTCCCTAACTCGCTATCCTAACGAGGATCAACGGGGTAATATCTCAGGGGAACATCCGAGCGAATAGAGTGGACGAGGACACATAACTTCCGTCATAATGACCCGAGACTGTTCAAAGACGGCGAGATTGACAGTTGAAGATTTGAAATCTTATACCATTTACGAAATTCTGATTGACGGCAGGATTCCACTAAAGGACCATATACGTTAATAGTATATAGTAGGTATTATAGACTAGTAGTTCCTCTTCGCATATTCTAATGCGCACTCTCGATCCCTTAGGTATACACACTCTGGCATTCGCTCTATTCGAGCATGCACTTCGTCCCGCACGGTTTTCTCCTTAGGGAGCCACCATTTTCCGACTGATACGTGTATATCTTACACGCATATATCTTTGAGGGTTACGCCGCGTGAAAAATAGCCCATTCATCCAAGAAAATGTAGGATCTGTTGGAGAGATAACTTTATTTTTTATTCTATCCTGTTTCTTTATAGGATTTTAAATTTATTATTCATATTATTACTATTTTCATATGGTTATTTATGCTGTGCTTGTTTATTTTAATATAACTGTTTATTTGCGGAAAATCCTGTTGTAGAGAAATTTTTCAAGTTTAAACTCTACTTTAATCAAGTTTGTGTATAAGCTTAGGTGATACTACGTGAGCTTACATTTGACTTTAACAGTGGACTCTGGGATAAAGCTACTGGCGCGCTCACTGGCTCTTTTGCATGTTACGTGTATTAATCTTTCCTATACAGATGATCCCAGGCGCGGAATTTCATCATAAAACATTTTACGAATTTTTATAATAAAGTCGAAGCAGGGTAGTGAAGAATATTTGAAATGTATATAGGGGAAGATGGGGCTAAATAGGGTGTGGAAATTCATGTAGTTTCGCTTCGGGTGTTTTTTTTTTAATAGGAATCAATACTTAATACTCAGAAAACTAGTGATTTAAATAATTGTATTTTAACGATTTTAATCTTCACGCTTTTTTAATACGTCATTTGTTTAGGTAATTTTTTTCGTTTTTTATCAAGTTGAACATAGGCATAAGTCTTTTGTTTATCTCCATGTATTGAATTTAAATGGGGGAGACAGGGTTAAGATTGAGGTGAAAATGAAGCGTTATTTTGGCTAAATTGTCATGCAATGCAGTATTAAATGTTTTGCTTAGCTACGATATTTTTTTTACAGTTAGTTTAGAGTCCTAAAAATACCTGAAAAAATCAACAACCCCCTGGAGTTGTGTTAAAGACCATCGCACAACTCACAACCTCAAATTTATGGGAAATAATTGTGAAATGCAGTGTTACATGTTTTGTTTCGCGATGAAATTTGTTTTATAGTTACATTAGAGTCTAAAGAGCCCTCAACAAAATTTGCAACCCTCTGACGTCATTTTAAAGACCTTCGCACGCCCCTGAACCGCAAATTTAACGGAAATAATGATGAAATTTAGTGTTAAATGTTTTACTTCACGATAATATTTATTATACAGTTAATTTAGAGCCTGAAAAACTTCTAAAAAAATTAACAACCACCTAGCGTCGTTTTAAAGACTATCGCACACCTCCAAACCGCAAATTCGTGAGAAGTCATTATGTGATATAGTGTGATAAACGTTTTACCCTGTTTTTTCTACAATTGGTTTAAAGTTGAAATAATATTCTGAAAAATTAGCAACATCTTGGCATCGTTCTGAACTATCTGTTACAAAAACTCTATAAAATAGTAACTCGCTTAGCGAAGCGGTGTTAGTAGATTTATAAGATAGATCCTTAAAAAGTCGAAGATTTCAATTGATATAGTATAACTATATACTGCATTTTAGAAAAAACATTAAAATTATGAAATTGAACACTCATTTCTAATTACACTAAAGATTTAGGCTAAAAAATGCAAAACAATGAGGAATTAAAAAAAAAAAATTTTTATGATACGTCATATTTAAATTATTTTCTAAAATTTCTAAAAAAAATTTTAGCAAAAAATTACAAAAAAAAAAAAACAGAATCAGAATTTCTATGGTGGCTGTTTTTAAATCTAAATATCATCAAATGTTTTTTTCGAAAAACCTTTTTCATAGAAAATTTTATTATCTACAAAAAAAAAAGGTCCTGAGTAAATTTTTAATAAAGGATTTTAAATATAAAACAAATTGTCAAACTTTATATGAAAATAATGCTGTTATATTTTTTATTTAAGCTGTAAGAATCTGAGAGGTATCAAATATTTATTTTGAATAAAAAAAGATGAAAAAAAGAAAAATAAATATAGCATTACTCAGCTAAAACTAATGGGGTGGTATATTGCGGTTTCTTTTTCATATATATATATATTACAAACTTTTTCACTTGCACGTATAGGAAAAAAAAAAAAAAACTTTGTACATGAATATTTCATGGGTGAGAGGTGAATGAAAATGTAGGAATAGACGACTGTAGAGAACTCAAAGGAATCGACGAATGTATGTTGTCGTCAAAACTCTGGGCAACAAGAGACTTCCGCTGAGTTCCATTTCCGCCATGAACTCGACAGGAAAATTGTAGAGCTTAGAAAAAGGCTATAGAAATATTCAAATCCATTTCCAACGTCATATTGGTTTTTAAATATGTGAAAATATTCATTCAAACTTTCAAGATCTACCACATAGTAATTTTTTTCCATTATAATAATTAAAATAGAGCTCGTTAACTGAAATCTATAATGCCTTTTGAAAGTCGTTTTATTTCCTCGCAATCGATAGTTTCACCGAATGAAAAAAAAAAAAAAAAAACCAATCCATTATATTTAACTGAAAAATAGAGAAAACTTGCTATGGAATGTGAGGAAAAAAAAATCAAACTCTGCTACACATTTATATTTTTTGCTATCAAAAGAATCTAAAATGACAGCGGACATTTAATTATTGAAATAAGAATACATTAACCTACGTATTTTTTACCGTCGTGTATTTACCAACCTCGCTCTCAACAGCATCACATCCAACAAAGGAAGTTTACCCTGCCCAACCTAATTTGTCCCTTGACGAAACACGATAGTGGAGATACATTCTAGAAACATCATGACCCAGTCGAGAGTGTATACCACGATTTAGAGACTAACTAAAAGCTAGACCTTCACGACTAGATATCACGAAGAGCTTAAACAGCTTGTATTCTACACCGCATCAGCTTGTTAGCCAGAGTTCACAGACAAAGACAACTTTTCGTTAGATATGGCAAATGAATTAGGATTGGGATGCAGTCTAGGAACATTTGGAACTGAACCTCCTTTTATCGTTTTCCATCAGTAGTTTCGCGCTGCAAGCACGGATGTCAACAGTCATGCTGATAAAAGCGCGAGACGCCCTGAGTATCTTTATAGGAAAGAAAACGGTTTTTCGAACAAATGAAATCTTAATTTGAAATGACGCTGGAATTAATTTATTTTTCATCTAACTGTTCTTGGATACCATTGTATATATCGTTGATTTCCTGTCCAATGGATCCAAAATTACCTCGATCGACTGTCTATTAAGCGAGATATTTCCCTTAGCAATCAATGTTTCCCCAGAATTTCATAAAATTTAGAAAAATAGGGACACATGCGATTTTCATTTGTTTGATATTTATTTCATGGGACACATTCTATCTTCATTTGTTTCAAACGAAATTTTATAATTTATTGCGGTCAAGCGAATCAACTTTCGACGATGATGATGTCTAGGTGATTTTCACTTATTTCGAGTTGTTTTTAAGCATCTTCTTCGAGGTATATTGACTCTTAGAGGTTGAAAAAAACCATTTTTCGACCTTGGCAATGTCGAAGGTATTTTGCCTCGAGGAAAATAAAGTCTAAAACCGTTTTGCTTTATTAGACAATCATTCAATATCTTTTTCAATGAACGAGATTATTTATTTACGCGGAAAATTTCCAGTCATAGCTGAGCATTGAAAATTTATTTTCAGAGCATTTCTTTCAAATATTAAATGAGCGAAATTTGTGATTTTTTCAACATTCCATGATTTTTACTAACAATTCATAAAATCAAAAAAATCAATCAGTTTTCGAGATATGACTGTTTTTTTTTGTTTTGGAAAATTCGATTTTTTTTAATATCTCAAAAACAAGGCAAAATATTGAAAAAGTTTACTCTACGTTTTTTTCAGAAAATTTAATTTCTAATAATTTGTTATGAGTAATATTTTTTTAAAATACTGCTTAGTTACCGAGTTATCGTTGAAAAACTCAAAAACTTTTAAGAATTTCGGTTGATAATTTAACAATAAAAATTTTTATTCATCTCGATGAAATGCGTTTTTTTAATATTAATATTGACAAAATTTATAAAAGTGTTTTAGGTCATTAAAAAACAAAATCGAAAAATCTATCCTGCTCGTTGATCTATTAACAAATATCGTGGAATATCCAATTAATTGTAAGCTTTCCCATGAGAATTATTACATAAAAGCTATATACCAATCAGGTAGGATTTGTTTTTAAAGCTTTCAAAGCATGAATCAACATTCAGCTAACTCACCAATATATTTCGTTGAAATCAAACAGCCAACGTAATCAATCGATCAATTAACTAAATATAACTAACATAAAAAACTGAAATAAAAGCGTAGAAATAAATTACATTTTATTCACAAAGTTAATAATTGGATAAATGAGAGAACAGGGTAATACGAATTTAATAACACAAAGCAACGAGACGTAAAATATGATATAAAACAAAAAAAACTAAGGTCCTTTATCTACCAAGTCGCGGATTTTTTCCTGTCATTGACAACGACTTTATTCGCTCAGATTATCACTGGTTTTTTTTCCCTTGTTAACCTAGTTTAACTATAAGAATCCAGCGTTATCCAGAAGGCCACTATCACACTGCGCACAGTGTCCCAAGTTTGCTATTAGCGAAGTTTTCTAATTTCCATATTTATTAGCTAGACGAAAGTTGGTCGTCTTTGTCACTCGTCTGCGCGCAGAGTGAGGATCAGAGCGAGAGAGACGCAAGTTGCCAAGTTAAGTCTCAGGATGGGTGAATAAAAAATCCCTAATTTACTAGTTGCGCACACAGAGCGGCGAGTAAAAAAAATCAACAGCATCGCTTTCCACACCTTTATTCCCCTAAACAAAGCCCATCAGACTCTTTCGACGCCAAAGCTTCAGCAAGGGAATAAAAGTAATCGTCCCACTGGAATATCCCGAGCAATGCCGACAATCTTTGTCATCAGCAATGATCAAAACTATAATCTGTATTTTCACAAAAGTTGTTAAAGTTTCTTGAAACAACAAATTACATGGGTTGATGTGAATGCAGTCAGCAATCAAAAACAAGCCCACTTGTTTGTTGAAGCAGGAGAAAACTTGAGTTCTCATTGTCTTGACTTAGTCAAAGACTTGTTTTTCCCCCCCAAGAGCCTCAAGTTCATCGCTCACTGACAAGTGCACGCTCGCTAAACGATCGATCGCACGGTTGTTATAATGAATTACCCATATAGAACACCTTAATCCACTTTCCAAAAAGGTTTTGTACGTTTTCTTCAACGTGGAACCTCGTCTCTTCAAACTCAATACCATTGAACTTGTTTTTATACGCTCTCTTTCAATCTTTTTCGCACTTGAATACAATCGTAATCTATCCTAAACGATTTCCTAATGCTATTTCTACCCTAGATAAATTCAATAAGATATCTCAGTGACCAAATCACGTTTTAGAAACTTTAAAGTGTCTTAAAAAAAATCGTAAATCCTTAAAAATTAGATATAACTTTTAACAATTTAAAATTTTCGAATTTTATTCAGTGAAGGATGTATTAAATTTCTCTAAACCGCGACGGTTTAAAAACTCGAATTTTATTAGTAACTCTACGGAAAGATTGTAAACGCATCTGAGAAAATATTCAGAAACTGTAAGAGCCCCTTAGTAATTAGAAAAATCCCAAATTTTTTTGTCCGGAACAATTAAAGAGGATCTATTTCATATGACATAGAATGTCCAAGTAATTAGTTCTATCCGAGGGGTACAACGAGGGTTGTTTGATCGATGAAATTACGTTTGATGATGAAAAAACGTTTTTCATTAACCTTTCGACCCATTCGATAATTACGATACGCCTGGATAAAGCATGAAGCCAACGCCGATTACTATCGGTTAGCATCATAGTTCGGAATGTACGTCGCTTGGCCCTCGGGCATGGGAAGCAAAGCCATGCGGACGCGCACTGCATCCAGAGATCCTCCGCCCACCTACGAAGCTTCCGACACGACGATGACAACGGCGAATAGACGATCTTCCCTGAGGGAACTCTTCGTCGTTGTCGTCCTTCTCGTTCCGGTCCCCTTCCAAGCACTTTCAGCGTCCGGCGATTTTCTCATCCACGGGAAGTCGTTGGAAACTACTCGCACACAGACTGAATGAAGGATTAAAGGTTAACGTGAATTTAAAGCCAATTTGATTTTGTACAAACGTGAAATTGATTAAGATTCTGCAGGGCACTCTCTCAAAGTTCTTCAGGTCTTTGATCATAAAGTTTCGCCCTGATAAATTGAGCTTGAAGGCAACGCTAGGTCATACATCAATACGCGCTGAGAGCATGTAAGAAATGCAAGTTCAGGTGACTGTCATGAGCAAGATGGAATGCCGAGCGTTATTGGAGGTGAAAAAGAGTGAAGGAGAGTGCTCTTTGCAGCGATATGACGACGAATCTGCGGCCAACCGCACACAAACCGAAGTTTCACGTCCAAAGATAGATGGCTACAGCTTCACCCAGGGCGACTGCAGTTCCCGGGGTGCATCGACGACTATGGCAATAAGTTAAACGACCGGACACTCTCTCGCCACTTGGTGTACCTACTGCGAGGATAAGAATTATGGTAGAGAGCCTACTGCGCGCAGCTAGAAGACGAATAGCACTGACTTTACCTCACACACTTTAGGAACAGCAAAACGGATTTAAATCGTTTAACGCGGGAATATCCAGCTTGGTAAGTGTATTTAATGGCGTTGCCAGTTTGTTGGAACTTTGCGGGAATAACTTGGACTTGGACGTTCATGTATATATAGATCTAAGATGGAATTCTTATACCGAACGCCGAGTTTAGCAGATTATTTTTATGATGTTATGATGGTAAATACATCAGGGAGGTTTTATTTTTTTATTTTACAATTTCTAGGGCATCTTTAGGACTTCTTGAAACTTTTTGAATCATGACTTTGGCTTTTAATTCACTTTCAAGTCGACTGAATAAAGTTACTTGGATTATCTTAGGTTGGGAGAAAATACTCTAATGGCTTTTTAGCGTGGTTTTAGGATAATAGTTTTTTTTTTTTAAAATGCAATGTAAATATTTACAAGTTTAAATGATTTTGAAGCATATTTAAAAAATGGTTTAATGAGATTTTTTTTAATTTAACGTGAAAATTATTTTTCTAGGATTAGTTGGATATTTTATAATAATCAGAAATTTTTGAATCTGTTTCATGCAGCTTTAAATGATTTTATTTGATTTTTTCTGTATGTTTATTTTTTTTGTTCAAATCTTTGATTGAGTTTTTCAAGTATTTTTTATATGAATCGATTTATATAAAAGTTGAAATATATAAGTCTGTTACTGATGACATTGCAGTATTAAGTAGAATTTAGATTTGAAATAAAGGGAAGAAAAATTTTTTAGCGCTTTTACTATGACAAAAAGTATATTATAGTGTTAAAACTTTATTGAAAATAGAGTTATTATTTTAAAAAATGGTAGAAAAGGGTCAACTTGAACGGTTCAATTCAACAAAAGTTAATAATGTAACAATATTTATTTTTTTATTAAATAAAAACGTTTAAATTAAAATTTTTTACTTCTTTTCATTTGATGATAACTCGGGAGCTCAGAAATATTATGGAAAATATTCTAAACAAATTATTCAAAATATACATTTCTAAAAAAAAAAAAAATGTAGAGCAAACTTTTTCAATATTTTGACTTATTTTTGAGGTGTTTTGAAAATTGAAATTAAAAAAAAAAAAAACAGTATCTTAAAAATTGAGGAAAATTAAAAAAATTTTCTTCTAATTTTTTTTCTAGAAAATTTAATGATTATCATTTAGTACTAAGGATATTTTTTAATATCTAACTTATTTACGAAATTATCACAGAAAATAATTTTTTTTTATCTCGAGAAATGCGTTTGAAAAGTCATTTTACAAATGAATTATTAGTTTAAAGACTTTTTTCTATTAAAATTGAGATTAATCTAGAGTGTGTTAAATAATCCGTAGTATTTTTTCCGGTTTGTGGAGAATATTCACGATGATGAAAACCAACAAAAGGAGTTTTCAACTGTGGCTCGACTGTATATCCCAATCCTAATTCATTTGCCATATCCAACGAAAAGTTGTCTTTGTTTGTGAACTCTGGCTAACAAGTTGATGCTGCGCAGAATACAAGCTATAGTTTTACCTCTTTCTATTTTATTTTTGATGCTCGTAAATAAATTTTAAAAAAAACTTAATCCGAATTTTGATACAGTTTTTTCTGATACGATAGTTTTTTAATTACCTTTTGTATATATCTTTGTAATAATTAAGGGATGTTGTTTTCAAATATTTCTGTAATCTCGCATGATGACAATTTTTTTTAATAAACATTTTTTCATCCATTTGTAAAGTATGTCCCGCGGGAAAAATTTTTATCATACTACAGCTTATCAGTTGAGATACATCTAATTTATATTTTCCACGGAAACTTTTTAAAACTTTTGCATTTTAGCGTTAAAAAATTCGCTGTATTCATAAAAAAACAAGTTTATTCAAATTTTAATCGTATTTAAAAGCGGTAAAATTCATAAACGACATTAAAAAAATTTGTTATAAAACGAATTTTTCGAGGAAAACGAGATTCAAACAGAAAAAACTGTGTTTATGATTTTTTTTCGCATAAAATCATTGTTTAAACTTAATAATTCGTTATTTTACGAAATCGTTCTTGTGAGTATTCAGCGTTAAAACCCTTTTGCATTATTGTAGTTACCCGCAATGTTGGCGGTATATTCCGTAATAGAAATTTCGCAGAGATCTAGACTTACTCAATTGTCGACTACAAGGTTATTTAGTGTACGAACAACTAGGTCAGAAACTGCGACTAAGAGGTCGTCTAAGCAAACGAGCTTTTACAGTATGGAAGGAAGCAACATTAAGGAGGCAACACGATGCTTGGCAAGGAGGTGAGGTAGAAAACTTAAAAGCTTACAAGACACTGCCCTAACGAGAGTCTGAGAAAACTATTTTATCTAGTATATATACCAGTTTTATCACTGGTTTGCTGTGTGCTTTCGGAGTATGAAATAGTCAGCGAATATTTCATGTAATTTAATTCTGGAAAACTCGCGTGTGCTCAACTCAAGTCGTTTATCATCTTTCATACTTGCTCACAGCAGCTTTTGTATGATTCACAGTCATAGATATTGAATTAAGTTTAGTTTTAGATGCACATGTAAAAAATGGAATTTTTCAAGTTTTTTCCAATTTTATTCATCGGCTTTTTCTAACATTGTTTTCGGTAAATTTAAAATGTAAATTTATGTAAGTTACAATTAATATAATTTTGAATTTACCAATTGTAGACTAGCTCATTAATATTTCAACTGAGATTTCTACATTGAATACCAACTAACGCTTTTAGGACGAGAACACTAGATTCTGAAATTGAGTTTCTATACGGATTAATGCCTACTATCGTTCTACAATCCTAAATGAAAAACCCTTTATCGATAGAAGTAATTCCACAGTGTAAAAAATTCGTCTGGTTTTAATAAAGTTTCTGTACACAGCATATACAATATTCATTCGACCAATTTTGTTATAAATTTACTCAATGAATCACCAATGCATAATTTATTGGAACCAATAAATTATCAGATTAATAAACCTTTCAGTTGATTAATTAAAAAGGGTGTATTGGAGGCAACAGTCCCTGCTGTAAATGATTTCGCGTTAAAACTGAAATTTCTTCAATATTTCACAGTGAAAAAACATTTTGTTATATTGGAAATTGACGGTAGGTCATGCTACTAGTATGTAGGAACAAAAATGATTTAATTGTAATATTTACCAACGAAATTTCAATGTAAGAAAACAGAATTATCATTTTTTGCTGCTTCCGAAATGTCAATTTTTTCGGATTTTTGTTTGAAAATTTTCATAAGTAGCTTATTTTAATCACTAGGAAATTTTGTACAAATTTTGTACAAGTGAACTGAAAATTATTTTAGAAATTAATTTGATTGGATGGTGTAAGAAATAAAAAAAAAAAAACTTAAAAGAAACTCTACCGGTCGATAAAGTAGTCCTCCATCTCAATTAAAAAAAAAAAAAACAATTTTTTTATCTATGAAGAATTGTATAAGAAATAAAATGAGCTATGAAAATTTACAATGAAACAAAAGTTCGAAAAAAATTCACGTTTTGAAACTGGCAGAAACCGCAATTTCGTTTAAGTTTAACGAGACTTCATAAATAACATAACATAATTTAATAGTTTTAGTAGTCACATAATAATTATGTGACTTAAGTACCAAAAGGCCTAAAAAATGACTTCTTATAATTTTTGGGAGAGTGGCAGTGATGAGTTTCGTAAATTAGTAGAAAATAAAATTTTAGATGAGGCTCAAAACGTTGTAAAAAATTTCTCAATAGAAAACATTGTGTTATTTAAAGGCTCTCGAGCACTAAAAAAAATTATTTAATTATATTTTCCATTATAACTGATAAAACTTCCTCAAACTACTTTATCTCCTATAGCTGAGAGATGATAGAAATCATATTATCCAAACGTAAGTCGAAATCCGCATTATTTATCGAGTATTTATGACGCAAATTTTTTACGCTTTTTCGTCAATCTTTTTCAGCGCTCAAGGGCCCCCTAAATTATCAAAAAATCAGCTAGCCACATTTAGTTTTTTTTTAAAAACACAGTATTTTTTTAAGCATTTAATTTTTTAAATTAATAATTCACCCGCTCGCAGTAGCGTGGTTTAATAGCCGCCGAATAGTTAGCGGTTCGTTTTAAACACGTATAGTAAGTCGAACTTTCCACGCAGGTATGGTAAAAAAAAGTATGCGTACTTCGGGAGAAAAAGAGACCCTCCCGACCGTCGCCTTCGGCTCGGGTGACAATTACACGCACTTTTCCCCCTCGTGTGTTCCTCGATAAAACCACTAGATTCTTCACTTACTGCCTCTCAAGCCTTTTTTTCTACAGAAATCCCAGCAGCCCATTTACGATGATTTTCATTCAATTTACATTTGGTACTCGAGCGTCCCAGAAAATACCATCAATATGGTAAACTCGATGAAATCATATTAAAAATACTTTGATAAAGCGAAAAAAAAAATAATTTCAAAAGAATAAAAATAAAAGTTGATTAAAAAACGAACTGAATGAAAAAAATAGTAAAAGAAGATTTCAAACTCTTGATGCAGGCTCAACAAAAAGATTCGCATGCATCGCGAGAGGCTTTTGAGTAAAATCGAAAATCAATCGGTGCATTGTCTCTTTTACAGGCGTTTTTTTTATTCTCTATCCATTATCGAGCTTCTCAATTCCAGCGATTAATTTACCACACGCGCGATATAACTCTACTGTCATACAATCAAATATCCGAACTCCATTTCACGGAGATAAACTTGTTCCACACACGCTTCCTAATCATAAAAAGTGTTAAGCCGGATTTTCGGCGATTAACTCAAAGCCCCGAATGCGATCAGCTGGATCAACACGAGACTTTGATCGTGACTAGAGGATCTCTTCAATTCTACAAGATATATATGTTACTCCAATAAAACTATCACATCGCGTTTGCCGCGGGCAGATGACACGACCGTGGCAACGACCTCTTCACCTATTTTCTCTGGCCGCACCTCTTCAGACAAACGAGACTGAGACCTATTGAGAAGAGACAACTTCTAAACTTTGGAACAACTTGTGCTTCAGGTCCATCGACATCTTATCGTTTCAATGTTGTCCACCCGTTTTCCGCAAGCCACCTCGGCGCAAAACCGTTATAACTTGTCCGGTGAAGAGGACCTTTTGTGCTTTGATCCTGCCCCAGCTAAAACATTTAGTCTCCCCTCAAGACTGACACTCAAATCGCTATCCTCTGTACGAGACCAATACGAAGAAACTTTCTCGGTCAATACTTTCGTACAGATATCGGAATGCGCTGCTGGTGAACTTGACGAGAGAAATAGAAGATTGCAAAGAGTGAGTATAGACAATATAGCTACTCTCCCTTGGTGTTCATAAATATACTATCGAAAATACGCTCTTATATATAATTGAACTTAATGGGTACAAATTAGATTCAGGATGTTGGGGGAGTCCCACTTCACGTGAGCATAAGAGATTGTATTAATCAAATTGCGCTTTTCAAAGAGCATTGCTAATTTGCTGTAGATGCAACAGTATAAAAATAGATTTACTAAATTAGAGTTGAATATTTGGAAAATTGAAAAAGCAAGTGAATGGAACAGCTTGTAGTTTATTGTGCAGCTATTAGGGAGGAGTGTATAGCATTCTAATCGAACTGAAGGAAACCATGTGGGTTGTGATAGCTCAGGAAAAAAAAATTCGGGCTTTTATAAACTGAAATTGAGTGAATCAAATCACTAAAATTTTCATCCACTAAGCAGGCTTTCTGTTGGCACTGAGCGAGACTGTTTGAAGTCTCTGATGATGACCGGAGACTCTTCACTTGGCTGTAATATACGATGTCTCACGCGTATCGCCTCTCATATGTAGAGACAATTGATCGTTGAGACTGCAGTCTCTATTAAATAGAGAGACTAAAGTCTAGATCGACTATTATTGTCGTAATATAGATTAATTAATTTTTTTCAACTGTAAATTATTACATTTTGTTATTTTACATTTCAACCAAGTAATTACAATTAAATTGACTTTCTCTATGATTTTATTTATATTGATAAACGTGCGAACTTATTATTATTTTCATTTTTTATATTTATGAACGAAAATAATCTTGATAATTATCTTGCGATAAATGCGATTCGAGGAGCACATTTAGAAAACGAAATAATTATTTAGATTAAGTAAATGTATTGAATGTAACTTTTAATATACGTAATTATATTATTTATAAATTTAAAGTTTAATAGAAATATTGCGTGGTTTGAAGCATTTATTCTAAATCCGTCCCGGTAGCAGCTACACGGAGAGAAATATCTAGCAAATATTACGTAGACTTTCCAGAAAAAAGTACTAGAAAATACAGTAAACGGGATCCGTCGATGCAAAATACGGAAAAAATTCTGCAACCGAGTTGGCAAAATCAGTAGTCGCATGATGAAAAAATTACTAGAACATCGTCAGTAAATATCCTTTCCGTCAAAATGAAAAAGATATATTTAGAGTAACCAATTTTTGTTATTATTTATCAAAGGTTTAATGCGCAGCAATAAAAAGGCCAAAAGGTTCACACAGAGATTGAATTTATTGTAACGTACAGAACGAGAGTCGGACGTGTTGAGTCTTGTCTAGAGCAAGTCGTGCTGCAGGAGCAAGATTGTCAATGCAGCTATCAAAGCCAATCGAATAAACATTACATATGAAATATATAATGTTTATTCGCAAATGCTTGTCTGGAGCCGGGACTCGAACCCAGAACCTTTAGAGTACGAGTCAACTGCTCTAACCACTGAGCTAAAACAGCTTTAGGTAGTGCAATGCATATAATGGGGATTTTTAGCATGGAAGGGGCTGGATTGATCCAAGGCCCGACGAAAATTGCCGGAAGCAGTCGAGCGATATTACTAAATGTCTTGGTAAAAATTTTGGTTGCCTTAGGAAAACCTTTTGCTCAACGGGAGGTAATTTTTAAACCAAACCTCAGGTAATATCCTCTGTGCAAATCTAGAAAATATTAAAATAACTGGGAACGCAAAAACTTTTTGGGACTGTAGGATTATTTAATCTCTCATAAAAATAATATTAAATCGAATGCTAGCAGAAATTCACCTATTAACGCGTACTTTTTACTCGGGATAGATTTTACCAGACAAACCTAGTAAATTGTTTGTGCGGCAAGGTAGTTCTTCATGAAGAACTTGGTATGACAACCTGAGGAAGTTGGAGTCTCTAAGCTCTCGTTGGCATACTACCGTCTCTAAGCAGGTGCAACGTTCGAATCGGAAAGACTGCACGAGACTCGAGTCTTCACGAAGTGCGATTCGCGAGACGTGCGCAAGAGTTAAGAGACTAAAGTCTTTTTAGACAAAAATTCGAACCACTCATAAGTCCCTGGAAAAGTTTTTTTATTCGTTTTAGAGGTTACATGTGACGAATTCTGTTTCGCCCAAAAGAACAAATGACGCTTTCCGTTTGGCCATGATAAAAAGAGTCACTTCCAACCCACTAGACATACCAAAAAGTTCAAAAAAACAATCGTCCATGAATGTATGAGGAAAAATCGCACGATATTTCAAGGACTGCTCTAACTGTCTCGATATATCCAAACACGAAAACACGCTTCCAAATTGTTCGGTTTGAGCAAGATCTGCAACTATACACCCTCAAATTACAGTTGTTTAGAAGTTTCGAAGCATTCATCAACGTAAAGTTTTAATTACAGACTCTTGAGTGATGCTACAACTTGTATTCAAAATGCATTCTATGCATATATGTTATGTAGTAAAACACGGAGAGAATGTTTATAACGAACGTAATAACAAAACAAAACAAAAACCGTAATACACTCTGAATGAAACTGAGTATCAAATCAAAAAATATATTTTATATATACAATTTTTATATTTCTATTACATGAATTTATATCAATTTAATATATGATTTATTTAGTATCAAATATATTTTTTATATTTTTATATTTTTTATATTTTATTATTGTATACTCTATCTTATATATGTGTAATATAAATATTTTATATTTAATTCACGTAAGTATTTTTTATAAAGAAAAAGGGGTACTTAAGATAATGTTTTTTTAACAATAAAGCCAAAAGTTTTTTTAACAACCACAAGTGTAAAAATGAAGTAAAAGCTTGCTAAAAAAGATAGAAATTTAAGAAATAGTAATACGATTGCTGATAGGATGCAGTTTTATTAAAGTCAAATCATAGTCAAAGGTCGCTAGATGATTAGATAATAGTTGAAATAAAGTTTAACTAGAATTAGATAATAATTCAATTGGTGCAATTGAAGAAAAAAATTCTACTTGTTTTTCAGGTACCCCATTTTGCCCCACATTCTCCTATATACCTATATATTTTTTTACAAGTGTTCCAGCCAAAAGTAATATATAAAAGAAATATAAAAAAAATAAAAATTAGATATATATTTTTATATTTTTATTATATTCTCATCAGAAAAAACTTTTTATAGATTTTTTTTATTAAGAAAATATGTCCTGTTTTATTCTTTTTTTTTTCCATGGCGCACATTGACGTCTAAAAAACTTTTATTACCCGGAAAAGATTTTTTTCTGTACCTTGAGGCAGTCGCTTAACCCTATAAAGCTAATATATGTCAATATTAATAAATAAATCACGACTCATTATAAATGGATTGAATTTTTTATCCCCAATGCTTATCAACTTAGAAATTTCTTTTAGAAGCTTTATCATCACCGTTGATATATTAAATAATCAAATATGATGGAAGAACTTTCAGTTATTTAAGCTTTAATTAGTAATTTAACAGTGGCTAATGACTTTGCATATGCCGAATAAATAAATTCGAGAACTAAATTTCATCTAGCTAATTAGTTATGGAGTAATTCATGCAACACCGAGAGCTTAAAGGATGAGAGTTTATCAAGGATTACATCAACATCAGTAGTTTACAGGAGATCTAGAGAACTGTCTAGTCACGCAATGGCTTTAATATAAATCCTATAGCAGTTTCCCTATCACGTTCGCCTTCAAACTATAAGTGCTATTACCAGGAGAACAAGGCTCGAGAGGAATTCCAACGCTTCCGTGTCATTGCCATTGTGGTCAACTATACTGATGGCGGGTTGCTGCTGCCACGGCAAATGCCGTGTACGGCTAATGAATCGCTTATACGCTGATGCTGCAAACTCACTGGAAATCTAAGCCTTCAGCCGAGCAGTTCGATTGGTTGTGAGCAACTCAACCTTGACTCTAACTCACAAATCCTCATTCGGAATTCAACAGCGTGTGCCGCGCCAATATCTCTCGAGTGTTGCGCGCACAGTCCAGAGCGATCACACGGAATAAACCCGGAAATGACAGTGAGGTGTTCGCTATAATGCACAATTCAATTGCGAATTCGGAAATCCCTCCGAGCTGAATGCATTCTACCGTCTAATCGTGACTGCACGCAAACCCATTTCACTGGCACTTTGATACAGATGATACAACTGTCATAAACACCTGAAAGCTTATACTGTATTCCTTGACAAATCTACCGGCTTTTTTGCCTTTTAATTTAATTAATTTTAAGGAACTAAAACTGAATGACGGAATTTTTTTAGAATAATTTGTGTATTTAAATTAATTACGACGATTTAGTAGGTTGGTTAAAAAAATCGATTTTTCATGACTGAATAGCGGAGACTGAACTCAATTGAAATACTAAAATCCTTAAGATTTATTGTGTTCAAGGTATTGATAAACTGAAAAATTGAATTTCTATTGATTTTGAATACAGGGAATATTTTTTTATTTTCATAACAATACGGACATTTTTTTATTTTTTTAAATAATTCTCAGAGCATATTTGTCTGTTTCTTTTGACGCATTAAAACAGTAAATATTTTATTCCGACTGTTCAATATTAGTTATTATACAAAAAAATTTGTGTTGATGAATTATTGTGTTATTTTTTACATGAATATTTATCAAAATTTAATATATTATTATTTACTGATTTTTAAACGTCACTGTTTAAACTGACACTGTATTTCAATTGCATTGAGTCTCCCCTGTGTGCTATTATGTAAGCTGATTTCCCGAATATTAATAAATTTTCATGAATTCTATTGGAATCGACGGTAAAACATTTTTGATGAGTGTATAACGTAATGAATTTATATTTTCCATAAAATAGTAAACTATTTGATATTTTTTCGAATTTTATTGAAATCTCTGATTGAGAACTTTTATAAATAAATTCCAATCATACCAAATTTATTTAATTATTATCCGTATATCATCTAAAACGAAAAATCAACGAAATTCCATATAGCAAATAAACAATTATAAAAAATCGTATGAAAATTACATATAAAAATTTTAATCGAAAATATATTTCAAAATATGAGTCATCATTCCCAATAATTTCAATAAAAAATTATATAAAATGCGATTATTTTAAATATTTATAAAGAATTTCATTCCAGATTGGCGGGCGTATTGATTTCAAGTATTAATTATTAAAAAAACCTGTTGTAACGCACATTAATGGAGTACTTAATTGAAATTTTTTTTTTCTCTATAAAATTTTTTTTCCCTCCGCATCATAACACGGATTAAATCTTCTTTTTGTTTATATTTCTCCGTTCATTGTATACCGATAACGCTTCTGAATATACCGCATTATTGTCGGATCAAAATTTAATTAGCAAAATATTACAGCAATGAAACTCGAAGTATTCTCTGTAATATAACTAATAAAACTTTTTTCTTTTTATGACTAGAGAAAAAAAATTTAACGCGCGTTCCAAAGTCTATCTAAAATATCGGATGATGTATATACATATATATGGCATTAACTTGCCTCATAAACAAAACCGCATATACATTGAAGAACTATATCGATCTGACTTGTCCATTTTATGGAGATATAACAGAGTACGACATGTGCAGCATAAAATTCCCGCCACGTATATCGGGTGTAAGTATGCAGAATTGAATGCACAAGCCCGTAGCCATATTTCTACGCATGGGAAATTATATATCCAGTCGAGAAATGTAAACAACAATGGCCCGAGGAAATATTTCACCTAGAGCGACATTTCATCATCATTCTTTTTTTTTATCGTCATTTTTTTTTTAATAATCAATATAAACTAATGCGACAGCTCAAGCGCGTGAGACTGATTGCCCATTGATTTATATCCTGTGCGTGGACAATGTCGCGCACGTGAGTGAATGAGATATGAGATGGAATAAAGGGTGAAAGTCAGCATACAGATCGAACTTTAATGGCCTCCACTGTAATGTGTTTACTTGCCAAGCGTTGGAGGACATAAATGTGCCAATAAAACTTGAGCACGAAGATATATATAAATATCGCGCACCAATTCAGCAATAAATGCAATTACAAAGGATCGTGTATACACTGCACACACCTCAAGAACAATACGAACGGATGATAATAATTCACGCTACCCTAGAATATACATTGGTCCCTTAATTTCACTCGGGTCAAGTCTATCTCTCACCACCAACGTTCCATTTTATCTCTCCAAAATCTTTCCCTTTGTCTCACTTGCTTTCCTCGCCATTCGACCTAATACATATACATGGCATCTATGAATGATTATCAAAGCTCGAAAAGACCGTACTTTCCAGATGACAAACTGTGGGTACTACTCGGGAAAACTGTCACTATTGTGTTCACTAAAAATTCGATGATTCAGGTTTTTAGACTAGTTTTTTTACTCGTTAATTTATGATTTTTTTTGTGATTATGTGTTTTTTTTTATTGTTTCATTCGAGTGATTGAAACAAATGTAGGAAAAAAATTTAATTTAAACGGTTTTATTTATTAAAAGTGATTATAATGTACGAAAACACAGAAAATAATGAATACATTAAGATCATACGAATTTGAGGTATTTAAAAAAAACTTTTTTACCTATTTTTATTTTCTTGTATAATGATCTGGTAAATAAGCAAATAATAAAAAATATTATTAGTACCAAATGATAATCATTAAATTTTCTATAAAAAATGAAGAATACATTGTTTTTAATTTTCCTCAATTTTTGAGATAATACTGTTGTTTTTTTTTTCAATTTTATTTTTTAAAATATTTCTTAAATACGTCAAAATATTGAAAACGTTTGCTCTACTTTTTTTTTTTTTAGTAAATTCAATTTTCAATAATTTGATGAGAATAATATTTTTCATAATATTTCTGAGCTCCCGAGTAATCGTAAAATGAAAAAAAGTGAAAAAGTTTTTATTTAAACGGTTTTATAAAAAAAAAAAAAAAAAAAAAAAAAAAAAAAAAAAAAAAAAAAAAAAAAAAAAAAAAAAAAAAAAAAAAAAACAAAAAAACAAAAAAACAAAAAAACAAAAAAACAAATAATGTACTAAAAGATAGAAAATAATATATTAGCATTAAAATCACAAATTTGAGGCATGCCCAAACAAAAAATTTAACTTAAAAAATAAAACTCTTCGGCCACCTTTTTAAACGTCTTTCTTTGAACAAAGAAATAATCACACAGTTAAACTTAAATAAAACCATTTAAAAATTTTAATTCAAATTCAATTTGAGCAGACGATTGTGTTTTAATTGATTTTCTTTTGTACAATAAGAAAATAACACTGCTATATTAAAGAAGAACAGCCATGAAAATACGATTTTTTTATTTAATAATCGTTTTTCCAGGTAACAAAATTCAGATTGAAAATATTCAGATTTAAGGATTAAAAAGTTTTCATCCTTGACAATTAAATTTCAATTAATAAATTTCACATAATTAAAATCTTTCAAACAAAGAAAACGTTTTCTTAATTGCCTAAATCAACATTTTTTAATGTATAATATTTTAAGCTTACTAAAAAAAAAAATTAACGTATTAAATCACACTTTATAAATTGTTTATCGAAATCTTGGTTTGCAGGTTTATCCAAAGATTAAATCAATTATAATTCCATGTCATCATCAATCAAAAATCGATACAGCATATACCCAGAAAAGCCTTAACTTAATAATTTGTCGACAGCAAACAAACTTTTGACTATCCAACTAAAAGTGATTGTAAAATAGAAAAATACATAAACTTGGATGACCACAAGCCAGCCCATCTCTCTGCGGACCTATATCATTGAAAAAATCTTCAATATCTTGCGACAGAGGCTTCTCTAGTCGAATCCACATCCCGCGCTGTTCTCATCCCTTGAGATTAAACTCCTACTCAAGCCCAGGTGCAGCATGAGCTTCAGCAACTGAAGCTCATGTTGCGTTTCCATGAAAAAAAAAAAAATAATAATCGAAAAATAAAACTCCAATCAGTCTTTAAAACTTCTCTAATCATAATACCACACCTAAATTGAACAATTCAAAGTGGGAATGAGTCTGGAAATACTCAGTTCTAGCATAACTTGTGCGTCAAACTAACAACCGAATATTTTTGTCAAATATACTAATTAAAAAGTAATATAAATTCATTATTTAAATTAAAAAAATACGTATTAAGGGTAATTGAATGATCACTAAAGTTGTCTAAGTATTGCAAAAACTTGGGAACCCCAAAAACTAATTTTTAACTTTATTTTGCTCGTTAATTTTAATGTTAACACGGTGTTTTAAACATATTAATATATTTTAAAGGTTGTTCATTGTAATTGTTTATTGTTTTATGTTATTGCAAAATTTTCGGGTTTAAAGTAAAAAAATAATTTTCACCGTAAATATTCCAGAAGTTCCTTAAACTCTCAGTATAGACAATAAAAATAGATAGCCACCTGTTTACCCGTCTAACAAGGACGTAATGATTCGAACTCACGAGCCATTGATCGAACAGACACGAATGAAAAGCCCATTCTGCCTGCAATCTCTCCCCTTTAAGGTCACCGTGATTGAAGGGTCGCATTTTAATTAGAATCTCGAATGCAAAAGCCGCGGCGCGTGCACTCTATCTCGGATTCTCCCTTGCCTACTGTCCTCGTGGCCTTGCTATTGTTGTGTTTTATTCCCTACCGACCCGTGAGAAACTCAAGTATTCACATTTTCCTAGTGGCACGCAGAGGGAGCATGAAATTTCCATGATGGGACTCACTCACTGGCCTAAAGACTTTCAATATATACGTGCAGAGGTTAATTGAATGCATCAACGCTCATCCCCTGGCTCTTGGTCTCGTGACCGAGCAAACAGTTTCTCCCCTGTTAGAGATACCCAGCACTCCTAACCAACGCCCTCAGTAAACTCCACTTTGTATCCAAGCGAATATTCAAATCCACGACTTTATCCTGAAACATCTGAAGAATAAACTCAAAAAAATCACCTAAAATCTAATCAAATCCTCATATTTCCATTCATTAAAAATTTCCTAAACACAAACTGACAAATCTATCAGTGGTTTTAGCAGTAAAAAATTAAGTTCTATCATTAAAAAATACTAAAACATGTATTTGAAGGTTCCATGATTGTTTTTTTCTCTACTAAAGTGTCGTTTCAAACGTCAATCCACCTTCTAATCATATGTCAGGTGTTAAATAACAGGTTGATTTATTGATTTCAAGACTATTTTCTGTCTGATGCCCATGAGGAAGCTCTAACCAAGTTCTCAGGGCACTTTGCAGTCAAGTAGCGGACGTGGCCCCTTCAGGGACACGTGTTTTACCTGAGGAATCGTCGGAAAACCCTAGTGATTTCGTGGTGAATTCACTTTCACACAAGTTTCACTAAACTTTCACTAGAAATGACTCGGGCACATACACTCGCTGCACATGAGATCAAAATCCCGATACATTAATCATATGTAAAACACACGGTTATTCACGGACTTCACAAGCCACAAAGCACGTGACAAAGCTTCTTTTTACACTTGAATAAATGAAAAACAGTAAATCCTCCGTCATTTTCAATTTTTCTTCGTTTCACACGGCCTGTCACGTGTTAATCGTCGTTTCGAGCCAACTGACAAAACTTTCCTCATCAATATCACAGGGGATTGCACTCTGTTATTCATCAATCAGAAATCTATTTCTGCCGTCAAATCGCACCAAGACCTAAAACACAATTATGCAAATATATCCCGAGGGCGCAGACAGAGGGAAAAATTGTTCTCAACAGCCGAATGAATCCCTGCGCATTGTCCCACTCACATGTCTTGTTACACTCGAGCCTGTGTCAACACGAGAAAATTCACAGATCGCTGGACCAGTTGGCGAGCAAGGGGCGTACGACACTAACCACGGTCACGAGGCAACTAACTCCACCTCGTCGCCGTGCGGTAAACGCCCTTTCCACCGAAAGCTCCCGGCGCCCACCACCCTCTGCCTCAAGCTCACTACAATCCACGCATTCGTTCACCAACTGCCCGCGCGACCACTTATCCATCACTGTTGATTGTCATCCAATCAAGGTCAACCGTTCATTGACAAAACTGTCAATATCATTTACAAGAATTCCACGGAATATCATGGATATCTTAGTATAAATTTATTAAGTTGAATTAGTTGGATTATGTTCATTGACAAAACTGTCAATATCATTTACAAGAATTCCACGGAATATCATGGATATCTTAGTATAAATTTATTAAGTTGAATTAGTTGGATTAGTTAGATTAGTTGGATTATTATTACTAGTTTCACAATTGTCTCGTAATTTGAACGGAAAAATTTGCGTGACGATCCGGCGCCTCGACGTCGCGGGGTGAATGATTAGTTGGATTATTATTACTAGTTTCACAATTGTCTCGTAATTTGAACGGAAAAATTTGCGTGACGATCCGGCGCCTCGACGTCGCGGGGTGAACGCACGACTTGCGGACGATCCACCCTCCGCCTAAAGGCCACCTCCACCGTGTACTAGTGAACGACCACGAGCAACGCCGCCAGTGGTTCTCGCGCGCGCGCTTTATGCTCGAAGCGGAGAGAAACAGTCGAACGCCGCCAAGCGGACGCGTCGGTGCAACGCAGCTGGTATGGAAGAACGTGTGCGTTGTACACGACGACGCGCGCGCGCCAGTGATGGAGGGGGCAAGGAGCAGTTGTGTTTACAGGGCGACGCTCACGCTGCGAGAGTCTGGCGGCAGCCACGCGAACTCTTGCGCCGATCGAATTCACGATTGGGCGGGGAGGGTGCGCTAGCGGCGGGGGAAAGTTGTTTCGTGCTGTGTGGTGGTACTACAAAAAAGAGGATCCATACGGGACGGACGGTGGAAAGAAAACGAATCGAGACACTTCTGGAGTCGCTGTCGCAGGGCGAAACCCACCCGGTGTTTTACAGCTCTGTAAAATGCAGAGAGTGCGGTAGTGGAATAAAAGGGAGTATAGGGTAATCAAACCTGTAGATGGACAAATTTTGAATTATTAGCGAAATGAATGGGGTTAGAGATTTTACGCACTGATTATAATTTGTTCTTTAACTAAAAAAAATTAAGTATCACTGTAACTGCTTGGTGCTTTGACCTTAAAATTGGAGAATGAGGAATGTGAAAAAAATAATTAGACTGGAAAAGAAGGTTTTTTTACGTTTCTGGTTGCAGGAGCCACGTTTTGGAGTGCACACGCTAGTCAGACCGATCAATTGTTCAGTGGAAACAGTCTCGAACGGAAGACGTCTCGAGTTGAGGGGCGCGCGCGACGTAGAGTGGACTTGAAGGTGAAAGAGTGCGACCTACCACGGCGTTGAGAAGCTCAAGTGCTACGACTTTAGGCCCGAGTGGTCTCAGTCATGTTTCCAGGCACTATCGACTTGTCCTAGACCTTTTACTTTCGTTCATTTTCAGCAGGGAGAACTGGAAGAAGAAAAAATTAAGGGATTTTTTTGACAAAGTTATTTTGTTTTCGTAGTGATATCCATTGCACTGATGAACCCATTTTCTTGCAATTGGCTTGAGTAGTTGGTGCTTTTCTACGTAATACATCCCGGCTGTGTAACCATCTCTCGAGAGAGAGATGCGCGCATTAGGTAACGACGACGGAAATGGAACGACTAAAACTATACTTAGATAGTTGGATCTATCTTTGCTCAGCTATCTTCAGATAAATACTTTTTCTTTGTTTCATCCGCAAATTGTCTTTTCAGAACTGGCCCGTCGAGCAAATAGCGCTGGAGAAAATAAATAGAAAATTGGCAAGATGACAGAAAGCAGGCGTGCAATCGAATGAATTTTATCACATTCCCGACACTTCAGATGCTTTTGCATTTATTGTTCTTTTAACATTGATTAAATGTATTTTATTTAAAATTATTTCAAACCAAAAATTATTTATTTACTCAAAGAAAATAACGAAATAGTCGCTAAATTCATGCACATTTCAAAAATATGCATTTTTGTTTAATTTAAGAAATTATAGGCACGTCAACCAGATTTATCGCTTTCAAAATCTCTAATTTAAACAATCATTTTACTACTAATTAATAAAATTAATGACAATTACCGAATTTCATCATTAATATAGTGATATCGCATATTTTTGTAAAAGCGCATGAATTTAGCCCCCATTTTTTACAGTGGAGCTCCATTTTCGAGGGATAATATTTTACTTAATAATAATCTGTGACGGGAGCATTTACGATGGAAAAGCTATGAATATTAGCTTACCTAATATAGCCTAACGAATATTCAACTCACACTACTGCTTGAATTGTGGATGCACAGGAGCAGAGTGATCCAAGCTTGAGTTAACGGATCAAGCATCTCCTTGGGGGTATTATTAAAGCATTTAGGGAATCCCCCGTCGTTATATATTCAATCGTGGTGACAAGAAAAACTCTTGCCAAGGCACTTTACAGCTTAAATCTAATTCCTCGAGATTTTGCCCATTTAATTCCTTGCAACTAATCCAACTAATCCTTTTAAATAATTAACTAAATAAACGCAAACTATCTCATAAACAGTATTTCTCACCTTTCTCTCTAATTAAACCCCTCTAAAAAATTCAAACCTCGAAAACAAATATTTCCATTCGTCTAGACGCTGAGTTTTCCATGAGTATCCTTCTTAAATCACTTCAGCCAACTAGTACAAATGGTGAATTTTCTTTCTAACACATCGAGGCTGTGAATTACGATCTGAATCAACTAATAGAAACTAGAGAATCGAATTTAATGAAAGTCACGTGTCGTGCAGATAGGACCCCTGCGAGTTGCGACGGAAAGAAAAGAAGGAAAAAATGCGGTTAAAAGTTTCCTGCAGCTCCTGCAGTGCGGTTAGTACACCCAAGCCTATTTCTATATATAGCCTAATAAAAAAAGGAAGTAAGGAAGCAGGGGCTAGAAGACTATAAAGAAGAAAGAGCATAGTTCTATGATGAGTTACGCTGCTGGTACGTGTATTCAGTATCCTACAGCGATACACTGCCTTTTCCCTCATTTTTCCTTTCCTGCCCCACGCGTCGAAGAAAGAAACTCACACCCCCTATACTGCCCCGAGGGTTGCGCGTCACCTGAAACGCCGCTCTGCCGTGCATTCGCCGTATCTCTCTCCCTTTTTTTTTTATTCGCTCGCTATTCGTCTCGCAGACAAGTGCAACGTGGAGAAGTCCTTCTGAAATGCACACTTATATATACTTTAGAATTTTTTTTATATATAACGCCATGTGTGTGTAGATGCCCAGGTGTATTTGTAACTCTTTTTGTGCTAAGTGACGACATTACTTGTCGCGTCCTGACGCTCGTAAACGGCTGGATAGAGGTTTCTCGACGCCTGGTTATTTTTTTTTCTCTTCCAAAGTCCACAACGACCGGCACTTTTGTCACTCTCATTTAGATGTCAAGCGCTAGAACACCCCTGAACTAGTTTCCTCGTAAATTTGTCCGCCTTTATTTAAACTCGGAAAAGCCCCTTCGGCACATTTATTATCCTATCGAAAAATCGAAAATCTCCATTTTTTAAATGCAACTCTAGATATTGGAAATGGATGTTAGGTGTTTTTTTTTTTAACAATTTATAACCTGATAGAGAGAGAGAGGGATTTTGAGGATTTTTTTCGGATGAAAGGAATTATTAATGATGGAATTCGAGAGAGATTAGGGAAATTTTTGTGCGATAGGGATTAATTGTGGTTGTTGTTTGATGTGATTAAGTATTTTAAACGATGACTGTACAGGAATTTTGAAAGAGTATAAATATGTATGACATTGTGAGGACATGACAACAAAACAGAAAATTTGAGACCGGAAAATACCTTGATTCTGTGTATACACTATATATGTACTCGTTGAGATAACGAGGCAAAATTACCTTTCATTTCTTCCTTCCTTCCTTCCTGCTTTCCTTCCTTCCCTGCGTCGTCCATTAAAACACTCTTCGTGAACTCTGGAGTCGACAATTTTCTCAGCAATCAGTAAAATATTTTATAATACTACTTTAGGTTACAGTCATGTTCCAGTCGTATCACTATAATTTTATTTTTAAACGCAATTTCACAAATTTGGCGAAGAATGCGCATATAACCGCACAGAAACCATAACAGTTACGACCGAAATTTCAATGTATCACAATTCTACTGTTTCATTCTATACAAATAAAAATAAATTACTTTGAAAATGATCATTAGAAATTGTATAATCATTTTTTTTTTTTTTGGAAAAAAGGGGGGGGGGAATATTCCTCATGAAAATATAAGATTATTTTTTATTTATCCAAAAACACAAATAAATGAGTTTTCTCCCTTGAATTTAGATGAGAAAATTCTTTAAATAAAAAATGTCAGAAATAAAAAAAATAGTATTAATACAATTACACATGGAATCAATTAGATTGCACGATTTTACCACGACTAAAACATTTTCGATATTTTTGTATACATTGTTTTTGACATCATGTATCGAATAAAAAAATTTTTTCCCACGTAATATCGTAATAGTAATTTTTTTCATACCCAAACTACATATGGGATCGTTTCAGAGTAGATACTTAAATAATTTCTTATTTTTAAAGCAATTTACAAGCAAAAAAAAAAATTTTTCTGATAGATTGTTTGTTATATAAAAATAAAAAACTGTATTCTGTTTTTATCTTAAAAATTCATTTGAAAAAACTTAAAACACCTTATTGTAAAAAATAATAAGTAAAAGTTGAGGAAGTTATGAATTATAATTTTTTTTAATGCACACTATTATCGCAAATATTGCGCACTTGAATTTTTCCCTTATCAGGCACATGTGCGCATTTTCCAAATGGAAGGATCAATTCTCGGCTATACACATGACACCGAGTAAATTCGATAAATCGCAACTACACAGGCGTTATGTCCCTCGGGTTCACACGCGATTCTACGAGAAATCGAATGATGAGAAGTTTACCCATAGTGCCACACTAACGAAAGTGCTGCTGGAAGATCTTGCTCAAGGGTGCGGTTGTACTTACTAGTGCGCGAGAGGTTTCTCCCTCGAGTGGGGCATAAAGCTTTTTCTTGGCCACACATACATATAGAGCTTGCATAAGAGTAAATATACCCGTAAGCTCCTGCGTTAGCTCTCGCAGAGTGTGCTACGGTGACATTTTCAAAATTTATACTCTAATCCGATTTACCCGTCGACGTACGATGAAATAAATTGTGCAGCAGACGTCCCCGAGAGTATCATGCGCGTGACCGTAGAAAATAAATTCTCACGTGTATGACTAATGACTTAAAAAAGTGTCCATCAGCGGGAAAAAATTTGTATTTAATAGAAAAACACAAAGAAAGAATGAACGCAAAAAACTCACAAATTCCTGTCATTGTTGGAACGCGGAAAATCCGGGTTTTAAACTCGACTAGAGGGAAATAACAGTCGTAAAAATATATGTGAAAGCTATTTGCATAATAGCGACCAACAAATTGCAAAAATAGTCATGTTAATTATTATTCTGAACAACAAGAATCGTTTCTACGTGCAACAATCTGCAACGCATGTTGCCTTCCTGCGTACCATTGCTGTCATAAAACTCGTATATAATCCATTAGAAATTGTCCTCACTCTGAGTTCAATTGTTGGTTTGAGGGCGAACTCCTTATGAATGTATATTAGTCGTTGATATTGCTTAAAAAACATTTTTCATTCACATTTTATAATGAAAAAAAAATGAATTAAATGAATTTTTGTGGATTTTAACGAATATTTTTTGAATTTGAAATTTTTTAGACCATTTTAATAACATTTTCAAACGCTGTTACAATCGACACCACAGATGTCAAACAAATTTTTTATTATACTATAAACCTATATATCCGAAAATATTAAATTTTTCTGCTTTAAACAAAAAAAGTTTTTAAATATGCATATACATTTTTTTTATTATCAAGGGGCATTACAGTGGCTTTATATTCAATTACAATTCAAATGACGCTATAGAAATTTGTGTGTGTCTTTGTTATTTTTTTTCTAATTAAAATTTTTTTTCTCTTGCACCCCACTTTTTATTGTAAATGCTCAATTTTGTTTTTATAGAATATTGTATTTAATGAGCTTGTGCGTTTATTGCGTAATTAAAAAATGGTTTTATTTGTTTTTTTTTCCAATCATTTAGTTTTTAATTATTATCATAATGCGATTGCCCGAGGCAGTTGTGTGATGCTATTGACAGTGGATTTACGAGTCAGACCATGAATTTTGCGTTTGGGGTTGCGAGAATGAGAAAGCTAATGGTCCAGTACGTGATGAATATAAGAAAAGTCTCCTCTTGATCTTTTTCAAGCCTTTGTTAGACACTAATGCATCCCAACTTGCCGGTCAATACGTGAGAGGAATATTTTTTTGATGCAACGTTTGAATATGTGCCCGGAAAAGCCGAGAGAATCGAAATTCCTAAGAATATCTCATTAAATTTATCACTATCTAACCATAGTCACAACAAAAAATAATTTTTTATCAACCACTTTTAAAATATCTATAGCTATTCAGTCAAAAAAACCAAATATTAACACAAAAAAAAAATTATTACGATTAAAATGACCTTCCCAACCAATTCCCACTTCCCAAAAAAAATCCATCCATTTATTAATTCATTAACTCACTCCTTACCTAAGAATTTAGGGTAAAAGTAAATTTTTTATTCACTATTTTATGTAAAAAAGTAGTTTTTTAACCTTGTTATCGACTCACTATCCGTGTTATCAGAGTTTTATCGTTGAAATCGTTAAATTTCAGACGAAAACAATTTTTTTTCTAATTAAAAAACAACTTTTTAGAGATATTTGTATATGTGAGCGTTATACAATTTATTTTTATTTTATTGTTGAATGATTTGTAACAGAGTTGTCTGCAATCGACTGACAATTCCTCCTATTAAGACGGGTGGTTGAGGAAGGGGGTAACGAAGAGATACTCGATGCGCGCAAAGAGGCAAACGAGGTCGTTTCTACAGAATAGAATTGTATTCTGCTAGAACTCTTTTGCTATTCGATGCCAATTGTCCGTCGACAATTGTATAATCAAAGAAGAAGAAAATTGAATTGGACTAATGTCTAATCGTAGAATACTCACTTTGCCAGAATTTCTCGCACTGCAGAGGATCACTCCTGCAGCGTGAATTCGATACTCCTTGTCCAGCTGCTCATGCTGACCCTGAATTTTCCTGAAATCAAATAAAGCAAAGTATTCAATGAGATTCATTTGAGAGCATCGGAAACTTAATGATTCAATATTAAATGATTGATTTCTTATTTTTTTATGATTTCGTTGTTTTTGAACGGCCTCTCTATTCATAATAATATTAAGACCTTATTGACATAAAATACTTCACAAAATGAAAAAAATAAACACATGCAACGTTTTAATACTGATAGTCATAAGAGGTGGTGCAAAAACAGAAAAAAAAAATTGTTTACAATCACATTTTGATCATTTTTACAGATTTTGAGATTCGTGAACGATCTTTAAAAATGCTTTTATCGGGCTGAATTTTTCAGAGAGCTCTTAGAACATGATAAACTATGATTTTTTTACACGAAACACGGACAACGAAAAATGTCGGTATTTTTGAGGCCACCTTAATGTATGCAAGTATTTGAAGGACCTCCAGATTGGAATTTTCGAATATTCAAACAGTTTTATAGAATTGATTACGGATGGATTTGAGTATTACTGGATCCTTAATGGAGAAATTTTTTGGGAAATAAAAGAGAACGTATGCATTTTTGATAACTCGTGTACATTTTCAAGCTTACTCAATTCCCAACTGACCATAATTGCCCTGGACTCACGAGAGTGCTCTGAGCGATCTTTTCTTCGAAAAATCGAAAAAAAAAATTATTCTGTTATAAATAGTTGAAAGAATAAACAGTTGAAAATGATTGGAGGACCAATCCACACGCTGTGGACAGTCGAATATGGCAGCAGAATTTTTTTATAGTGATTTTAATTGATTTTCTATTTTTTAGGGGTGTTCTCCCGAGTAAAAATATTCAGGCGTCCACACTAGAGCGATGTGGTCTCCACAACGAAAAAGACTCGAAAATAGTCACCCAAAGGCTGTGGGCGCCTATATTGGCACTTTTTTGGTTGTGGAGACCAGTACGCTCTAGTGTAGACGCCTCGAAAAGGTACCCACAATTTGGGGTATCGCCCACAGTAGTCACCTGCATGTTGTGGGCGCTACTATAGGCGCTAGGTAATCCACATAGCGCCAAAATTCTCTCTAGTGTGGACGCCTCGAAAAGGTACCCACAATTTGGGGTATCGCCCACAGTAGTCACCTGCACGTTGTGGGCGCTACTATAGGCGCTAGGTAATCCACATAGCGCCAAAATTCATTTTAGCGCTAGTTTGGCGCTTTTTATCAAGCATGCTGAAATTTTCTAAGTCCGGTCTGGTCTTAGAAAATTTCAATCAACCCAATATTTTCTAAGCATGCTGAAATTTTCTAAGTCCGGTCTGGTCTTAGAAAATTTCAATCAACCCAATATTTTCCAAGTCCAAACTGGACTTAGAAAAATAATTGTCAGCGGTCTAAATATTTTCTTATAATATACATCATATACTTCTTGTCAATTGAAACAGCTAGGTGAATAGTTGGACATTGAATAAATTTATATATGCAGTGAACAATATTTAAAATGTATATATAAATAGGTGTTCATTTTGAAACTAATCGCGTAAGAAGCAAATGACACGGAACGATCATGATTCTCTGTATAAATTTATTTAAAATGTATATATAAATAGGTGTTCATTTTGAAACTAATCGCGTAAGAAGCAAATGACACGGAACGATCATGATTCTCTGTATAAATTATTCTATTACCTATCCTCAACCTACCAAAACTCGAAATTCGACGGGGTGGAATTTCCATTGCTAATTCTAAGAGCTATAAGAGTATAAAGTAAAGACTACCAAATTTGAAAAAAAGTATATTATGTATGTCATTTAGCCAGATATTTTTTATATTGATTTTAATTGATTTTCTATTTTTTAAGGGGGTGTTCCACCCGCGTGGAATTTATTTCTTCGTGTTATCGCTTGTGCGTGAATATTTCCGATGAATCTACTGACTTCTTCGTATCAAGAAGTTCAAAATACATCGAATGGCATAAGTAGGATCAATTTTTGTTATATTCTCGGTCAGTTAGGGGTGTTCCACCAGCGTGGAATTTTGAAAATTTACTAATTATGTAAATAAATAGTTAAAAATGATTAGAGGGCCTATCCAGACGCTGTGGACAGTCGAATATGGAAGCAGATATTTTTCATATTGATTTTAATTGATTTTCTATTTTTTAGGGGTGTTCTACCGGCGTGGAATTTTAATGATTTATTAATTATGTGAATAAATAGTTGAAAATGATTGGAGGACCAATCCACACGATGTGGATTGTCGAATACAGCAGCAGAATTTTTTTATAGTAATTTTAATTGATTTTCTATTTTTTAGGGGTGTTCCTATCCACACGATGTGGATTGTCGAATACAGCAGCAGAATTTTTTTATAGTAATTTTAATTGATTTTCTATTTTTTAGGGGTGTTCCACCGGCGTGGATTTTTAATGATTTATTAATTATGTGAATTGATAGTTGAAAATGATTGGAGGACCAATCCACGCGTTTTCTATTTTTTAGGGGTGTTCCACCGGCGTGGATTTTTAATGATTTATTAATTATGTGAATTGATAGTTGAAAATGATTGGAGGACCAATCCACGCGATGTGGATTGTCGAATATAGCAGCAGAATTTTCTTATAGTGATTATAATTGATTTTCTATTTTTTAGGGGTGTTCCACCCGCGTGGAATTCATTTCTTCGTGTTATCGCTTGTGCGTGAATATTTTCGATGAATCTACTTCTCGGTCAGTTAGGGGTGTTCCACCAGCGTGGAATTTTGAAAATTTACTAATTATGTAAATAAATAGTTGAAAATGATTAGAGGGCCTATCCACACACTGTGGACAGTCGAATATGGCAGCAGAATTTTCTTATAGTGATTATAATTGATTTTCTATTTTTTAGGGGTGTTCCAACCGCGTGGAATTCATTTCTTCGTGTTATCGCTTGAGCGTGAATATTTTCGATGAATCTACTGACTTCTTCGTATCAAGAAGTTCAAAATACATCGAATGGCATAAGTAGGATCAATTTTTGTTATATTCTCTGCGTGAATATTTTCGATGAATCTACTGACTTCTTCGTATCAAGAAGTTCAAAATACATCGAATGGCATAAGTAGGATCAATTTTTGTTATATTCTCGATCAGTTAGGGGTATTCCACCAGCGTGAAATTTTAAAAAATTTACTAATTATGTAAATAAATAGTGGCATAAGTAGGATCAATTTTTGTTATATTCTCGATCAGTTAGGGGTATTCCACCAGCGTGAAATTTTAAAAAATTTACTAATTATGTAAATAAATAGTTTAAAATGATTAGAGGGCCTATCCAGACGCTGTGGACAGTCGAATATGGAAGCAGATATTTTTCATATTGATTTTAATTGATTTTCTATTTTTTAGGGGTGTTCCACCCGCGTGGAATTCATTTCTTCGTGTTATCGCTTGTGCGTGAATATTTTCGATGAATCTACTGACTTCTTCGTATCAAGAAGTTCAAAATACATCGAATGGCATAAGTAGGATCAATTTTTGTTATATTCTCGGTCAGTTAGGGGTGTTCCACCAGCGTAGAATTTTGAAAATTTACTAATTATGTAAATAAATAGTTGAAAATGATTAGAGGGCTTATCCACACGCTGTGGATTGTCGAATATGGCAGCAGAATTTTTTTTAATGATTAGAGGGCTTATCCACACGCTGTGGATTGTCGAATATGGCAGCAGAATTTTTTTACAGTGATTTTAGTTGATTTTCTATTATTTAGGGGTGTTCTACCGGCGTGAAATTTTAATGATTTATTAATTATGTGAATTGATAGTTGAAAATGATTGGAGGACCAATCCAGGCGATGTGGATTGTCGAATATGGCAGCAGAATTTTCTTATAGTGATTATAAATGATTTTCTATTTTTTAGGGGTGTTCCACCGGCGTGAAATTTTGATAGTTGATCAATTATCTGAATAAATATCTAAAAGTGATGAGAGGACCAATCCACACGCTGTGGACAGTCGAATATGGCAGCAGAATTTTTGAAATTTTGATAGTTGATCAATTATCTGAATAAATATCTAAAAGTGATGAGAGGACCAATCCACACGCTGTGGACAGTCGAATATGGCAGCAGAATTTTTTTACAGTGATTTTAGTTGATTTTCTATTATTTAGGGGTGTTCTACCGGCGTGGAATTTTAATGATTTATTAATTATGTGAATTGATAGTTGAAAATGATTGGAGGACCAATCCACGCGATGTGGATTGTCGAATATGGCAGCAGAATTTTCTTATAGTGATTATAATTGATTTTCTATTTTTTAGGGGTGTTCCACCCGCGTGGAATTCATTTCTTCGTGTTATCGCTTGTGCGTGAATATTTTCGATGAATCTACTGACTTCTTCGTATCAAGAAGTTCAAAATACATCGAATGGCATAAGTAGGATCAATTTTTGTTATAATCTCGGTCAGTTAGGGGTGTTCCACCAGCGTGGAATTTTGAAAATTTACTAATTACGTAAATAAATAGTTGAAAATGATTAGAGGGCTTATCCACACGCTGTGGATTGTCGAATATGGCAGCAGAATTTTTTTACAGTGATTTTAGTTGATTTTCTATTATTTAGGGGTGTTC